>JAUIMM010000532.1:0-30000 GCA_031769625.1 Taudactylus pleione
AGTATGTACTCTATAATATATGGCTGGTAACTAGAGGTGATCTCTGTAATATATGGCTGGTAACTAGAGGTGATCTCTGTAATATATGGCTGGTAACTAGAGGTGATCTCTGTAATATATGGCTGGTAACTAGAGTATGTACTCTATAATATATGGCTGGTAACTAGAGGTGATCTCTGTAATATATGGCTGGTAACTAGAGGTGATCTCTGTAATATATGGCTGGTAACTAGAGGTGATCTCTGTAATATATGGCTGGTAACTAGAGTATGTACTCTATAATATATGGCTGGTAACTAGAGGTGATCTCTGTAATATATGGCTGGAAACTAGAGGTGATCTCTGTAATATATGGCTGGTAACTAGAGTATGATCTCTGTAATATATGGCTGGTAACTAGAGTATGTACTCTATAATATATGGCTGGTAACTAGAGGTGATCTCTGTAATATATGGCTGGTAACTAGAGGTGATCTCTGTAATATATGGCTGGTAACTAGAGTATGATCTCTGTAATATATGGCTGGTAACTAGAGTATGTACTCTATAATATATGGCTGGTAACTAGAGTATGATCTCTGTAATATATGGCTGGTAACTAGAGGTGATCTCTGTAATATATGGCTGGTAACTAGAGGTGATCTCTGTAATATATGACTGGTAACTAGAGGTGATCTCTGTAATATATGGCTGGTAACTAGAGTATGTACTCTATAATATATGGCTGGTAACTAGAGGTGATCTCTGTAATATATGGCTGGTAACTAGAGGTGATCTCTGTAATATATGGCTGGTAACTAGAGTATGATCTCTGTAATATATGGCTGGTAACTAGAGGTGATCTCTGTAATATATGGCTGGTAACTAGAGGTGATCTCTGTAATATATGGCTGGTAACTAGAGTATGTACTCTATAATATATGGCTGGTAACTAGAGGTGATCTCTGTAATATATGGCTGGTAACTAGAGGTGATCTCTGTAATATATGGCTGGTAACTAGAGGTGATCTCTGTAATATATGGCTGGTAACTAGAGTATGTACTCTATAATATATGGCTGGTAACTAGAGGTGATCTCTGTAATATATGGCTGGAAACTAGAGGTGATCTCTGTAATATATGGCTGGTAACTAGAGGTGATCTCTGTAATATATGGCTGGTAACTAGAGGTGATCTCTGTAATATATGGCTGGTAACTAGAGTATGTACTCTATAATATATGGCTGGTAACTAGAGGTGATCTCTGTAATATATGGCTGGAAACTAGAGGTGATCTCTGTAATATATGGCTGGTAACTAGAGTATGATCTCTGTAATATATGGCTGGTAACTAGAGTATGTACTCTATAATATATGGCTGGTAACTAGAGGTGATCTCTGTAATATATGGCTGGTAACTAGAGGTGATCTCTGTAATATATGGCTGGTAACTAGAGAATGATCTCTGTAATATATGGCTGGTAACTAGAGTATGTACTCTATAATATATGGCTGGTAACTAGAGTATGATCTCTGTAATATATGGCTGGTAACTAGAGGTGATCTCTGTAATATATGGCTGGTAACTAGAGGTGATCTCTGTAATATATGACTGGTAACTAGAGGTGATCTCTGTAATATATGGCTGGTAACTAGAGTATGTACTCTATAATATATGGCTGGTAACTAGAGGTGATCTCTGTAATATATGGCTGGTAACTAGAGGTGATCTCTGTAATATATGGCTGGTAACTAGAGGTGATCTCTGTAATATATGGCTGGTAACTAGAGTATGTACTCTATAATATATGGCTGGTAACTAGAGGTGATCTCTGTAATATATGGCTGGTAACTAGAGGTGATCTCTGTAATATATGGCTGGTAACTAGAGGTGATCTCTGTAATATATGGCTGGTAACTAGAGTATGTACTCTATAATATATGGCTGGTAACTAGAGGTGATCTCTGTAATATATGGCTGGAAACTAGAGGTGATCTCTGTAATATATGGCTGGTAACTAGAGTATGATCTCTGTAATATATGGCTGGTAACTAGAGTATGTACTCTGTAATATATGGCTGGTAACTAGAGGTGATCTCTGTAATATATGGCTGGTAACTAGAGGTGATCTCTGTAATATATGGCTGGTAACTAGAGTATGATCTCTGTAATATATGGCTGGTAACTAGAGTATGTACTCTATAATATATGGCTGGTAACTAGAGTATGATCTCTGTAATATATGGCTGGTAACTAGAGGTGATCTCTGTAATATATGGCTGGTAACTAGAGGTGATCTCTGTAATATATGACTGGTAACTAGAGGTGATCTCTGTAATATATGGCTGGTAACTAGAGTATGTACTCTATAATATATGGCTGGTAACTAGAGGTGATCTCTGTAATATATGGCTGGTAACTAGAGGTGATCTCTGTAATATATGGCTGGTAACTAGAGGTGATCTCTGTAATATATGGCTGGTAACTAGAGTATGTACTCTATAATATATGGCTGGTAACTAGAGGTGATCTCTGTAATATATGGCTGGAAACTAGAGGTGATCTCTGTAATATATGGCTGGTAACTAGAGTATGATCTCTGTAATATATGGCTGGTAACTAGAGTATGTACTCTATAATATATGGCTGGTAACTAGAGGTGATCTCTGTAATATATGGCTGGTAACTAGAGGTGATCTCTATAATATATGGCTGGTAACTAGAGGTGATCTCTGTAATATATGGCTGGAAACTAGAGGTGATCTCTGTAATATATGGCTGGTAACTAGAGTATGATCTCTGTAATATATGGCTAGTAACTACAGGTGATCTCTGTAATATATGGCTGGTAACTAGAGGTGATCTCTGTAATATATGGCTGGTAACTAGAGGTGATCTCTGTAATATATGGCTGGTAACTAGAGTATGATCTCTGTAATATATGGCTGGTAACTAGAGTATGATCTCTGTAATATATGGCTGGTAACTAGAGTATGTACTCTATAATATATGGCTGGTAACTAGAGTATGATCTCTGTAATATATGGCTGGTAACTAGAGTATGATCTCTGTAATATATGGCTAGTAACTAGAGTATGATCTCTGTAATATATGGCTAGTAACTAGAGGTGATCTCTGTAATATATGGCTGGTAACTAGAGGTGATCTCTGTAATATATGGCTGGTAACTAGAGGTGATCTCTGTAATATATGGCTGGTAACTAGAGTATGTACTCTATAATATATGGCTGGTAACTAGAGGTGATCTCTGTAATATATGGCTGGAAACTAGAGGTGATCTCTGTAATATATGGCTGGTAACTAGAGTATGATCTCTGTAATATATGGCTGGTAACTAGAGTATGTACTCTATAATATATGGCTGGTAACTAGAGGTGATCTCTGTAATATATGGCTGGTAACTAGAGGTGATCTCTATAATATATGGCTGGTAACTAGAGGTGATCTCTGTAATATATGGCTGGAAACTAGAGGTGATCTCTGTAATATATGGCTGGTAACTAGAGTATGATCTCTGTAATATATGGCTAGTAACTACAGGTGATCTCTGTAATATATGGCTGGTAACTAGAGGTGATCTCTGTAATATATGGCTGGTAACTAGAGGTGATCTCTGTAATATATGGCTGGTAACTAGAGTATGATCTCTGTAATATATGGCTGGTAACTAGAGTATGATCTCTGTAATATATGGCTAGTAACTAGAGTATGATCTCTGTAATATATGGCTGGTAACTAGAGTATGATCTCTGTAATATATGGCTGGTAACTAGAGTATGATCTCTGTAATATATGGCTGGTAACTAGAGTATGATCTCTGTAATATATGGCTGGTAACTAGAGTATGATCTCTGTAATATATGGCTGGTAACTAGAGTATGATCTCTGTAATATATGGCTGGTAACTAGAGTATGATCTCTGTAATATATGGCTGGTAACTAGAGTATGATCTCTGTAATATATGGCTGGTAACTAGAGTATGATCTCTGTAATATATGGCTGGTAACTAGAGTATGATCTCTGTAATATATGGCTGGTAACTAGAGTATGATCTCTGTAATATATGGCTGGTAACTAGAGTATGATCTCTGTAATATATGGCTGGTAACTAGAGTATGATCTCTGTAATATATGGCTGGTAACTAGAGTATGATCTCTGTAATATATGGCTGGTAACTAGAGTATGATCTCTGTAATATATGGCTGGTAACTAGAGGTGATCTCTGTAATATATGGCTGGAAACTAGGTGATCTCTGTAATATATGGCTGGTAACTAGAGTATGATCTCTGTAATATATGGCTGGTAACTAGAGGTGATCTCTGTAATATATGGCTGGTAACTAGAGTATGATCTCTGTAATATATGGCTAGTAACTAGAGTATGATCTCTGTAATATATGGCTGGTAACTAGAGGTGATCTCTGTAATATATGGCTGGTAACTAGAGTATGATCTCTGTAATATATGGCTGGTAACTAGAGTATGATCTCTGTAATATATGGCTGGAAACTAGAGGTGATCTCTGTAATATATGGCTGGTAACTAGAGTATGATCTCTGTAATATATGGCTGGTAACTAGAGTATGATCTCTGTAATATATGGCTGGTAACTAGAGGTGATCTCTGTAATATATGGCTGGTAACTAGAGTATGATCTCTGTAATATATGGCTGGTAACTAGAGTATGATCTCTGTAATATATGGCTGGTAACTAGAGGTGATCTCTGTAATATATGGCTGGTAACTAGAGTATGATCTCTGTAATATATGGCTAGTAACTAGAGGTGATCTCTGTAATATATGGCTGGTAACTAGAGTATGATCTCTGTAATATATGGCTGGTAACTAGAGTATGATCTCTGTAATATATGGCTAGTAACTAGAGGTGATCTCTGTAATATATGGCTGGTAACTAGAGTATGATCTCTGTAATATATGGCTGGTAACTAGAGTATGATCTCTGTAATATATGACTGGTAACTAGAGGTGATCTCTGTAATATATGGCTGGAAACTAGAGGTGATCTCTGTAATATATGGCTGGTAACTAGAGTATGATCTCTGTAATATATGGCTGGTAACTAGAGTATGTACTCTATAATATATGGCTGGTAACTAGAGGTGATCTCTGTAATATATGGCTGGTAACTAGAGGTGATCTCTATAATATATGGCTGGTAACTAGAGGTGATCTCTGTAATATATGGCTGGAAACTAGAGGTGATCTCTGTAATATATGGCTGGTAACTAGAGTATGATCTCTGTAATATATGGCTAGTAACTAGAGGTGATCTCTGTAATATATGGCTGGTAACTAGAGGTGATCTCTGTAATATATGGCTGGTAACTAGAGGTGATCTCTGTAATATATGGCTGGTAACTAGAGTATGTACTCTATAATATATGGCTGGTAACTAGAGGTGATCTCTGTAATATATGGCTGGAAACTAGAGGTGATCTCTGTAATATATGGCTGGTAACTAGAGTATGATCTCTGTAATATATGGCTGGTAACTAGAGTATGTACTCTATAATATATGGCTGGTAACTAGAGGTGATCTCTGTAATATATGGCTGGTAACTAGAGGTGATCTCTATAATATATGGCTGGTAACTAGAGGTGATCTCTGTAATATATGGCTGGAAACTAGAGGTGATCTCTGTAATATATGGCTGGTAACTAGAGTATGATCTCTGTAATATATGGCTAGTAACTAGAGGTGATCTCTGTAATATATGGCTGGTAACTAGAGGTGATCTCTGTAATATATGGCTGGTAACTAGAGGTGATCTCTGTAATATATGGCTGGTAACTAGAGTATGATCTCTGTAATATATGGCTGGTAACTAGAGTATGATCTCTGTAATATATGGCTAGTAACTAGAGTATGATCTCTGTAATATATGGCTGGTAACTAGAGTATGATCTCTGTAATATATGGCTGGTAACTAGAGTATGATCTCTGTAATATATGGCTGGTAACTAGAGTATGATCTCTGTAATATATGGCTGGTAACTAGAGTATGATCTCTGTAATATATGGCTGGTAACTAGAGTATGATCTCTGTAATATATGGCTGGTAACTAGAGTATGATCTCTGTAATATATGGCTGGTAACTAGAGTATGATCTCTGTAATATATGGCTGGTAACTAGAGTATGATCTCTGTAATATATGGCTGGTAACTAGAGTATGATCTCTGTAATATATGGCTGGTAACTAGAGGTGATCTCTGTAATATATGGCTGGAAACTAGAGGTGATCTCTGTAATATATGGCTGGTAACTAGAGTATGATCTCTGTAATATATGGCTGGTAACTAGAGGTGATCTCTGTAATATATGGCTGGTAACTAGAGTATGATCTCTGTAATATATGGCTGGTAACTAGAGTATGATCTCTGTAATATATGGCTGGTAACTAGAGGTGATCTCTGTAATATATGGCTGGTAACTAGAGTATGATCTCTGTAATATATGGCTGGTAACTAGAGTATGATCTCTGTAATATATGGCTGGAAACTAGAGGTGATCTCTGTAATATATGGCTGGTAACTAGAGTATGATCTCTGTAATATATGGCTGGTAACTAGAGTATGATCTCTGTAATATATGGCTGGTAACTAGAGTATGATCTCTGTAATATATGGCTGGTAACTAGAGTATGATCTCTGTAATATATGGCTGGTAACTAGAGGTGATCTCTGTAATATATGGCTGGTAACTAGAGTATGATCTCTGTAATATATGGCTGGTAACTAGAGGTGATCTCTGTAATATATGGCTGGTAACTAGAGTATGATCTCTGTAATATATGGCTGGTAACTAGAGTATGATCTCTGTAACATATGGCTGGTAACTAGAGGTGATCTCTGTAACATATGGCTGGTAACTAGAGTATGATCTCTGTAATATATGGCTGGTAACTAGAGTATGATCTCTGTAATATATGACTGGTAACTAGAGGTGATCTCTGTAATATATGGCTGGTAACTAGAGTATGATCTCTGTAATATATGGCTAGTAACTAGAGGTGATCTCTGTAATATATGGCTGGTAACTAGAGTATGATCTCTGTAATATATGGCTAGTAACTAGAGGTGATCTCTGTAATATATGGCTGGTAACTAGAGTATGATCTCTGTAATATATGGCTGGTAACTAGAGTATGATCTCTGTAATATATGGCTGGTAACTAGAGGTGATCTCTGTAATATATGGCTGGTAACTAGAGTATGATCTCTGTAATATATGGCTAGTAACTAGAGGTGATCTCTGTAATATATGGCTGGTAACTAGAGTATGATCTCTGTAATATATGGCTGGTAACTAGAGTATGATTTCTGTAATATATGGCTGGTAACTAGAGGTGATCTTTGTAATATATGGCTGGTAACTAGAGTATGATCTCTGTAATATATGGCTGGTAACTAGAGGTGATCTCTGTAATATATGGCTGGTAACTAGAGTATGATCTCTGTAATATATGGCTGGTAACTAGAGTATGATCTCTGTAATATATGGCTGGTAACTAGAGGTGATCTCTGTAATATATGGCTGGTAACTAGAGGTGATCTCTGTAATATATGGCTGGTAACTAGAGTATGATCTCTGTAATATATGGCTGGTAACTAGAGGTGATCTCTGTAATATATGTCTGGTAACTAGAGGTGATCTCTGTAATATATGGCTGGTAACTAGAGGTGATCTCTGTAATATATGGCTGGTAACTAGAGTATGTACTCTATAATATATGGCAGGTAACTAGAGGTGATCTCTGTAATATATGTCTGGTAACTAGAGGTGATCTCTGTAATATATGGCTGGTAACTAGAGTATGTACTCTATAATATATGGCTGGTAACTAGAGGTGATCTCTGTAATATATGGCTGGTAACTAGAGGTGATCTCTGTAATATATGGCTGGTAACTAGAGGTGATCTCTGTAATATATGGCTGGTAACTAGAGTATGATCTCTGTAATATATGGCTGGTAACTAGAGTATGATCTCTGTAATATATGGCTAGTAACTAGAGTATGATCTCTGTAATATATGGCTGGTAACTAGAGTATGATCTCTGTAATATATGGCTGGTAACTAGAGTATGATCTCTGTAATATATGGCTGGTAACTAGAGTATGATCTCTGTAATATATGGCTGGTAACTAGAGTATGATCTCTGTAATATATGGCTGGTAACTAGAGTATGATCTCTGTAATATATGGCTGGTAACTAGAGTATGATCTCTGTAATATATGGCTGGTAACTAGAGTATGATCTCTGTAATATATGGCTGGTAACTAGAGTATGATCTCTGTAATATATGGCTGGTAACTAGAGTATGATCTCTGTAATATATGGCTGGTAACTAGAGGTGATCTCTGTAATATATGGCTGGAAACTAGAGGTGATCTCTGTAATATATGGCTAGTAACTAGAGGTGATCTCTGTAATATATGGCTGGTAACTAGAGGTGATCTCTGTAATATATGGCTGGTAACTAGAGGTGATCTCTGTAATATATGGCTGGTAACTAGAGTATGTACTCTATAATATATGGCTGGTAACTAGAGGTGATCTCTGTAATATATGGCTGGAAACTAGAGGTGATCTCTGTAATATATGGCTGGTAACTAGAGTATGATCTCTGTAATATATGGCTGGTAACTAGAGTATGTACTCTATAATATATGGCTGGTAACTAGAGGTGATCTCTGTAATATATGGCTGGTAACTAGAGGTGATCTCTATAATATATGGCTGGTAACTAGAGGTGATCTCTGTAATATATGGCTGGAAACTAGAGGTGATCTCTGTAATATATGGCTGGTAACTAGAGTATGATCTCTGTAATATATGGCTAGTAACTACAGGTGATCTCTGTAATATATGGCTGGTAACTAGAGGTGATCTCTGTAATATATGGCTGGTAACTAGAGGTGATCTCTGTAATATATGGCTGGTAACTAGAGTATGATCTCTGTAATATATGGCTGGTAACTAGAGTATGATCTCTGTAATATATGGCTAGTAACTAGAGTATGATCTCTGTAATATATGGCTGGTAACTAGAGTATGATCTCTGTAATATATGGCTGGTAACTAGAGTATGATCTCTGTAATATATGGCTGGTAACTAGAGTATGATCTCTGTAATATATGGCTGGTAACTAGAGTATGATCTCTGTAATATATGGCTGGTAACTAGAGTATGATCTCTGTAATATATGGCTGGTAACTAGAGTATGATCTCTGTAATATATGGCTGGTAACTAGAGTATGATCTCTGTAATATATGGCTGGTAACTAGAGTATGATCTCTGTAATATATGGCTGGTAACTAGAGTATGATCTCTGTAATATATGGCTGGTAACTAGAGTATGATCTCTGTAATATATGGCTGGTAACTAGAGGTGATCTCTGTAATATATGGCTGGAAACTAGGTGATCTCTGTAATATATGGCTGGTAACTAGAGTATGATCTCTGTAATATATGGCTGGTAACTAGAGGTGATCTCTGTAATATATGGCTGGTAACTAGAGTATGATCTCTGTAATATATGGCTAGTAACTAGAGTATGATCTCTGTAATATATGGCTGGTAACTAGAGGTGATCTCTGTAATATATGGCTGGTAACTAGAGTATGATCTCTGTAATATATGGCTGGTAACTAGAGTATGATCTCTGTAATATATGGCTGGAAACTAGAGGTGATCTCTGTAATATATGGCTGGTAACTAGAGTATGATCTCTGTAATATATGGCTGGTAACTAGAGTATGATCTCTGTAATATATGGCTGGTAACTAGAGGTGATCTCTGTAATATATGGCTGGTAACTAGAGTATGATCTCTGTAATATATGGCTGGTAACTAGAGTATGATCTCTGTAATATATGGCTGGTAACTAGAGGTGATCTCTGTAATATATGGCTGGAAACTAGAGTATGATCTCTGTAATATATGGCTGGTAACTAGAGGTGATCTCTGTAATATATGGCTGGTAACTAGAGTATGATCTCTGTAATATATGGCTGGTAACTAGAGTATGATCTCTGTAATATATGGCTAGTAACTAGAGGTGATCTCTGTAATATATGGCTGGTAACTAGAGTATGATCTCTGTAATATATGGCTGGTAACTAGAGTATGATCTCTGTAATATATGACTGGTAACTAGAGGTGATCTCTGTAATATATGGCTGGAAACTAGAGGTGATCTCTGTAATATATGGCTGGTAACTAGAGTATGATCTCTGTAATATATGGCTGGTAACTAGAGTATGTACTCTATAATATATGGCTGGTAACTAGAGGTGATCTCTGTAATATATGGCTGGTAACTAGAGGTGATCTCTATAATATATGGCTGGTAACTAGAGGTGATCTCTGTAATATATGGCTGGAAACTAGAGGTGATCTCTGTAATATATGGCTGGTAACTAGAGTATGATCTCTGTAATATATGGCTAGTAACTAGAGGTGATCTCTGTAATATATGGCTGGTAACTAGAGGTGATCTCTGTAATATATGGCTGGTAACTAGAGGTGATCTCTGTAATATATGGCTGGTAACTAGAGTATGTACTCTATAATATATGGCTGGTAACTAGAGGTGATCTCTGTAATATATGGCTGGAAACTAGAGGTGATCTCTGTAATATATGGCTGGTAACTAGAGTATGATCTCTGTAATATATGGCTGGTAACTAGAGTATGTACTCTATAATATATGGCTGGTAACTAGAGGTGATCTCTATAATATATGGCTGGTAACTAGAGGTGATCTCTGTAATATATGGCTGGAAACTAGAGGTGATCTCTGTAATATATGGCTGGTAACTAGAGTATGATCTCTGTAATATATGGCTAGTAACTAGAGGTGATCTCTGTAATATATGGCTGGTAACTAGAGGTGATCTCTGTAATATATGGCTGGTAACTAGAGGTGATCTCTGTAATATATGGCTGGTAACTAGAGTATGATCTCTGTAATATATGGCTGGTAACTAGAGTATGATCTCTGTAATATATGGCTAGTAACTAGAGTATGATCTCTGTAATATATGGCTGGTAACTAGAGTATGATCTCTGTAATATATGGCTGGTAACTAGAGTATGATCTCTGTAATATATGGCTGGTAACTAGAGTATGATCTCTGTAATATATGGCTGGTAACTAGAGTATGATCTCTGTAATATATGGCTGGTAACTAGAGTATGATCTCTGTAATATATGGCTGGTAACTAGAGTATGATCTCTGTAATATATGGCTGGTAACTAGAGTATGATCTCTGTAATATATGGCTGGTAACTAGAGTATGATCTCTGTAATATATGGCTGGTAACTAGAGTATGATCTCTGTAATATATGGCTGGTAACTAGAGGTGATCTCTGTAATATATGGCTGGAAACTAGAGGTGATCTCTGTAATATATGGCTGGTAACTAGAGTATGATCTCTGTAATATATGGCTGGTAACTAGAGGTGATCTCTGTAATATATGGCTGGTAACTAGAGTATGATCTCTGTAATATATGGCTGGTAACTAGAGTATGATCTCTGTAATATATGGCTGGTAACTAGAGGTGATCTCTGTAATATATGGCTGGTAACTAGAGTATGATCTCTGTAATATATGGCTGGTAACTAGAGTATGATCTCTGTAATATATGGCTGGAAACTAGAGGTGATCTCTGTAATATATGGCTGGTAACTAGAGTATGATCTCTGTAATATATGGCTGGTAACTAGAGTATGATCTCTGTAATATATGGCTGGTAACTAGAGTATGATCTCTGTAATATATGGCTGGTAACTAGAGTATGATCTCTGTAATATATGGCTGGTAACTAGAGGTGATCTCTGTAATATATGGCTGGTAACTAGAGTATGATCTCTGTAATATATGGCTGGTAACTAGAGGTGATCTCTGTAATATATGGCTGGTAACTAGAGTATGATCTCTGTAATATATGGCTGGTAACTAGAGTATGATCTCTGTAATATATGGCTAGTAACTAGAGGTGATCTCTGTAACATATGGCTGGTAACTAGAGTATGATCTCTGTAATATATGGCTGGTAACTAGAGTATGATCTCTGTAATATATGACTGGTAACTAGAGGTGATCTCTGTAATATATGGCTGGTAACTAGAGTATGATCTCTGTAATATATGGCTAGTAACTAGAGGTGATCTCTGTAATATATGGCTGGTAACTAGAGTATGATCTCTGTAATATATGGCTAGTAACTAGAGGTGATCTCTGTAATATATGGCTGGTAACTAGAGTATGATCTCTGTAATATATGGCTGGTAACTAGAGTATGATCTCTGTAATATATGGCTGGTAACTAGAGGTGATCTCTGTAATATATGGCTGGTAACTAGAGTATGATCTCTGTAATATATGGCTAGTAACTAGAGGTGATCTCTGTAATATATGGCTGGTAACTAGAGTATGATCTCTGTAATATATGGCTGGTAACTAGAGTATGATCTCTGTAATATATGGCTGGTAACTAGAGGTGATCTTTGTAATATATGGCTGGTAACTAGAGTATGATCTCTGTAATATATGGCTGGTAACTAGAGGTGATCTCTGTAATATATGGCTGGTAACTAGAGTATGATCTCTGTAATATATGGCTGGTAACTAGAGTATGATCTCTGTAATATATGGCTGGTAACTAGAGGTGATCTCTGTAATATATGGCTGGTAACTAGAGGTGATCTCTGTAATATATGGCTGGTAACTAGAGTATGATCTCTGTAATATATGGCTGGTAACTAGAGGTGATCTCTGTAATATATGTCTGGTAACTAGAGGTGATCTCTGTAATATATGGCTGGTAACTAGAGGTGATCTCTGTAATATATGGCTGGTAACTAGAGTATGTACTCTATAATATATGGCAGGTAACTAGAGGTGATCTCTGTAATATATGTCTGGTAACTAGAGGTGATCTCTGTAATATATGGCTGGTAACTAGAGTATGTACTCTATAATATATGGCTGGTAACTAGAGGTGATCTCTGTAAAATATAGCTGGTAACTAGAGGTGATCTCTGTAATATATGGCTGGTAACTAGAGGTGATCTCTGTAATATATGGCTGGTAACTAGAGTATGATCTCTGTAATATATGGCTGGTAACTAGAGTATGATCTCTGTAATATATGGCTAGTAACTAGAGTATGATCTCTGTAATATATGGCTGGTAACTAGAGTATGATCTCTGTAATATATGGCTGGTAACTAGAGTATGATCTCTGTAATATATGGCTGGTAACTAGAGTATGATCTCTGTAATATATGGCTGGTAACTAGAGTATGATCTCTGTAATATATGGCTGGTAACTAGAGTATGATCTCTGTAATATATGGCTGGTAACTAGAGTATGATCTCTGTAATATATGGCTGGTAACTAGAGTATGATCTCTGTAATATATGGCTGGTAACTAGAGTATGATCTCTGTAATATATGGCTGGTAACTAGAGTATGATCTCTGTAATATATGGCTGGTAACTAGAGGTGATCTCTGTAATATATGGCTGGAAACTAGAGGTGATCTCTGTAATATATGGCTGGTAACTAGAGTATGATCTCTGTAATATATGGCTGGTAACTAGAGGTGATCTCTGTAATATATGGCTGGTAACTAGAGTATGATCTCTGTAATATATGGCTAGTAACTAGAGTATGATCTCTGTAATATATGGCTGGTAACTAGAGGTGATCTCTGTAATATATGGCTGGTAACTAGAGTATGATCTCTGTAATATATGGCTGGTAACTAGAGTATGATCTCTGTAATATATGGCTGGAAACTAGAGGTGATCTCTGTAATATATGGCTGGTAACTAGAGTATGATCTCTGTAATATATGGCTGGTAACTAGAGTATGATCTCTGTAATATATGGCTGGTAACTAGAGGTGATCTCTGTAATATATGGCTGGTAACTAGAGTATGATCTCTGTAATATATGGCTGGTAACTAGAGTATGATCTCTGTAATATATGGCTGGTAACTAGAGGTGATCTCTGTAATATATGGCTGGTAACTAGAGTATGATCTCTGTAATATATGGCTAGTAACTAGAGGTGATCTCTGTAATATATGGCTGGTAACTAGAGTATGATCTCTGTAATATATGGCTGGTAACTAGAGTATGATCTCTGTAATATATGGCTAGTAACTAGAGGTGATCTCTGTAATATATGGCTGGTAACTAGAGTATGATCTCTGTAATATATGGCTGGTAACTAGAGTATGATCTCTGTAATATATGACTGGTAACTAGAGGTGATCTCTGTAATATATGGCTGGTAACTAGAGTATGATCTCTGTAATATATGGCTAGTAACTAGAGGTGATCTCTGTAATATATGGCTGGTAACTAGAGTATGATCTCTGTAATATATGGCTAGTAACTAGAGGTGATCTCTGTAATATATGGCTGGTAACTAGAGTATGATCTCTGTAATATATGGCTGGTAACTAGAGTATGATCTCTGTAATATATGGCTGGTAACTAGAGGTGATCTCTGTAATATATGGCTGGTAACTAGAGTATGATCTCTGTAATATATGGCTAGTAACTAGAGGTGATCTCTGTAATATATGGCTGGTAACTAGAGTATGATCTCTGTAATATATGGCTGGTAACTAGAGTATGATCTCTGTAATATATGGCTGGTAACTAGAGGTGATCTCTGTAATATATGGCTGGTAACTAGAGTATGATCTCTGTAATATATGGCTAGTAACTAGAGGTGATCTCTGTAATATATGGCTGGTAACTAGAGTATGATCTCTGTAATATATGGCTGGTAACTAGAGTATGATCTCTGTAATATATGGCTGGTAACTAGAGGTGATCTCTGTAATATATGGCTGGTAACTAGAGGTGATCTCTGTAATATATGGCTGGTAACTAGAGTATGATCTCTGTAATATATGGCTGGTAACTAGAGTATGATCTCTGTAATATATGGCTGGTAACTAGAGGTGATCTCTGTAATATATGGCTGGTAACTAGAGTATGATCTCTGTAATATATGGCTAGTAACTAGAGGTGATCTCTGTAATATATGGCTGGTAACTAGAGTATGATCTCTGTAATATATGGCTGGTAACTAGAGTATGATCTCTGTAATATATGGCTAGTAACTAGAGGTGATCTCTGTAATATATGGCTGGTAACTAGAGTATGATCTCTGTAATATATGGCTGGTAACTAGAGTATGATCTCTGTAATATATGGCTGGTAACTAGAGGTGATCTCTGTAATATATGGCTGGTAACTAGAGTATGATCTCTGTAATATATGGCTAGTAACTAGAGGTGATCTCTGTAATATATGGCTGGTAACTAGAGTATGATCTCTGTAATATATGGCTGGTAACTAGAGTATGATCTCTGTAATATATGGCTGGTAACTAGAGGTGATCTCTGTAATATATGGCTGGTAACTAGAGTATGATCTCTGTAATATATGGCTAGTAACTAGAGGTGATCTCTGTAATATATGGCTGGTAACTAGAGTATGATCTCTGTAATATATGGCTGGTAACTAGAGGTGATCTCTGTAATATATGGCTGGTAACTAGAGGTGATCTCTGTAATATATGGCTGGTAACTAGAGTATGATCTCTGTAATATATGGCTGGTAACTAGAGTATGATCTCTGTAATATATGGCTGGTAACTAGAGGTGATCTCTGTAATATATGGCTGGTAACTAGAGTATGATCTCTGTAATATATGGCTGGTAACTAGAGGTGATCTCTGTAATATATGGCTGGTAACTAGAGGTAATCTCTGTAATATATGGCTGGTAACTAGAGGTGATCTCTGTAATATATGACTGGTAACTAGAGGTGATCTCTGTAATATATGACTGGTAACTAGAGGTGATCTCTGTAATATATGGCTGGTAACTAGAGGTGATCTCTGTAATATATGGCTGGTAACTAGAGGTGATCTCTGTAATATATGGCTGGTAACTAGAAAGTGATCCCTATGTTATATATGACTGGTAACTAGAGCGTGATAGCTGTGTCATATATGACTGGTAATTGGTGTGTGATATCTGTTTGACATATGACTTGTAAGTAAAGGGCGATATCTGTATGATACAGTATCTATGTCTGGCTCACACGTGTGCCACAGGGTTGTGTACGAAATCCCGGTTGTCGGGATGGCAGCAGTCAGAATACCAACAGCGGCACCCCGACAGCCAGAATCCCAACAACATTTCGTAAGTATCCTGACCCTAACCCTCCCCCATCTGTCCCGTAGCCTAACACTCCCCCCCAAAGCCTAACCCTAACACTCCTCTTCCCCCACAGCCTAACCCTAATACTTCCCCTAGTGCTTAATCCTAATCCTAACCCTAATACTTCCCATCGGTAATGTTAGCGATTAGGATTCTGGCACCGGGATTCTGACTGCCGGCATCCCGACCGCCAGGATGCCGACCAAATGGCGTGCCGCCACATGACTGATATATAAAGTGTTCTGTGATGTAATGTTTAGCCGCTACTGTAGGGAGATCACACCTAGATATGAAAGTCACCTCTTACCACCAACTTTTATTTCCCATTAAATAAGATCTACTCAATGCTAAGGACCAGCAGAGCGCTATAATGCAGATCATTTCACCCGCCAAGGCCTTTGGCAGCATAGGTTTAGCTGAAGGACAATGATTGAACTGGATCAATCTCACTGGAGGCAGAACAGTACTGAGTCGAGATTTGTTCCAATGACTTCATTGGGCATTTTTGCCTTTTCTTTAGCTTTTAAGCTGTGTCTGATTGCTCCTAGGAAACAAGATTGGTGATTTATCACGGTGCTATGAGAGCAGGACCTGGACAGCCACAATCTCTGCTGCTTCCAGTAATATTCACACTATTTACCGGCTCATCTGGTTCCCTGCTGTAGAAATTGGGCCTGATTCAGCAAGGAACGCAGCCACGAATTCGCACACACCTGGCCGATGTTTACGTTCTGCATATGAGTATGCATCGCAGTATGCGCAGCGATCGGGAAGCGATTGTAGGGAGCACGCAGCCTCAGCACACATTGATTGACAGGAAGTGACCGTTTGTGGGTGGTGACGGGGGGTCATCTGTGAAATGCAGGCGTGCCAGTGCGTTTGAACGCCATTACAGGGGCGTGCATATTTAAATCCATGTGACGGAAGACAGATCCAGAGCTCTAGATGCACACAGGAAGCGGCCCACATCCTGAGTGAGGTCAGGTTAACTGTTATTATGCTAATGTTTCGATGGTTCTCGATGTTACTGATGTTTTCGCTGTCTAGCGAGGTATTGTGGATGTGAGTAAAGGGGAGTGGGCAGCATTATGTTGTGGTGGGCATCTGGTTCTTGTGCTGCGGTGTCATTGTGATTGGGTTAATTAGCATATTTTTGTAGCGGCCGGGTGCGTGTGTATGCAGACTTGTGTTCCGTGCTGAATCAGGCCCATAGTTCCATATTCATAGATATTGCAC
Organism: Taudactylus pleione; assembly: GCA_031769625.1. NCBI lineage: Eukaryota > Metazoa > Chordata > Amphibia > Anura > Myobatrachidae > Taudactylus > Taudactylus pleione. The sequence goes on from JAUIMM010000532.1 coordinate 17,533, forward strand.
ATTAAAGTACACTGCTAACCTAGGCCCTCATTCAGAGCCGTTCGCTATTTGCGGTCGTTCGTTCAAAAACAAGGGGTGGCTATTCAAATGATCTGTTCGCACATTGCAGTCTGTTCACACCTCTAAGTCTGAACGAGCCAGCAAAACATATTTGTTAAAAACGCCCCCTGGCCGCTCGCACCATACGTCATGTCCGCTTTTATTAGATTAATCGAGTACATCGTACAGCGTATGAACTGCTCGCTATTCTTGTGGTTGGTTTTTTCAACCGCTATTTTGCGAGCAGTTCTGAGTTAAAAAAAACCAAGTGACGTGGTCAATGACGCTGCTGTATTAAATATGCACTCCCTTAAAACGCCCGTTTTGACCTTTAAGCACGCCTGCGTTCGGATCTCCACTCCCCCGTTTTCAAGCACCTTCCCGTTACCACCCACATACGCCTCATTCTGTCACTCAAAATAGCAGGCACTCGCTATATAGCGAACAAACGATTTTCGGCCGCACTGACTGGTTCGCGCATGCGTACTAAAAACCGTACGCATGCGCAGATGTGCGAACATCGCTCGGAACGAGCGTACTGCCGCTAGCGAGTGGCTCTGAATGAGGGCCCTAGTCATTGTGGAGGCGGACATTTTGTAGTCTGGACCAATATTTATGAGAATATAGCTATTGCATCGCAGATCCAAGTGCTGCGTCCGAAGACCCAGCATCAGATCTTCTGTGATACCAACTGCCACAGCAAGTTCCCCTGAGGTTACTCAGAAGGGCTCTCCCAGCTCCGTAGTTGTGGCCAGGAGGTCTGCGTCAGAAGATGCAGACCCTGGCCTCGGCATCACCGGAAAATGCCATTTTCGGGAACAGAGACTGGCACCACCCCCACCCCCAAACAGGTTCTGTGCATGTGCAGACGCCCTACAGTACCATCGGAGATGTACGCAAAGTATTGGGCTTGTTTACAGCTCTGAACGAGGCCCTAAGACACAAAATTAAGGAAAATGTAGCACAATGAAGGAAAAATACACAATGCAGGTTTAAACTGGCAAAAGAGAGATCTGATAGGAGTGACCTGTGCCATGCATCATTATGCTTAATCTGCGACTTTATCTAAATCCTCTGCAACAAAAAATAAAATCAGTTTTAAGTACCTAGTACACTATGGGTCTGATTCAGAAATGCACGCTAACCCGACGGTCAGCTCTCATCTCCGATGTTTTGGGGTCTACGCATGTGCAGAACTGGGCCTGCAATTTCTTTCGCAGACACCCCCCCCCAACCCACAGCATGATTGACATGCTGCGGTGATTGGGAGGCGGAAACCGGGGGCGTGATGCCCCCATTTTCCCGGGAGGGACGAGGCCAGGTTCTAGCATTGCAAGTTACCAGGATCCGGTCAGCCTGCAGTGAGCTTCAGTTTCCGCAGCTTGGCAAAAGGAGTAACCATGGTTGCGATAATGATACTATGATGCGACGACAGTCGCAGCGCTGAGATCGCAGATGCAGTAAGGAGGTGTCCGTTTCCTACAGACACCTCCTGCTGCTTTAGCATTTTAGATTGACGGAATCGCACAGCTGTTGGTGTGCGGCTCTGCAATTTCATCCATCTCTGATCAGGGGCCACTTTACATGTAGTGGCCGCCCATTGGCTGGGACCCACGTGGAACCAGCCAATGAGCTTCAGCTATATGTAAAGCGGCCGCTGATTGGCTAGCGGCCCGTGGGAATTAACAGATGATTACGGTCATCTGTCATTTTGTGAGGTGCAAGTATATGTGACAACATGTACTTACACCTGTTCGTATGGATTGCGTAACGCCACACCTCCCCTGAGATCCCCGGGTTGGCCTGACCGGCTTGAGGTGAGAATGCTTTGGCCATGGAGACCCGGTAATTTAAAAAAATTAACAGGTATAACACACAAGCAGCCAGCACATATCTCACTGATATGTACAGGCTGCTCGCTCGGGAGAGTAATCTCAATTAAACTTGCTACTCGGGGGGAGATATCTCGATCTGCTTCACCATCGGAAAACTCACTTTCAGCTAGACTCACTTCTTAGTAAATTTGCGAGATGAAAAACGGGAAAATCACCAGATTCGGCAATGCAAATTGAGATAAAAAAAACCCCAAACTCGACCATACTTGAATCTTAGTAAATTTACCCCTAGGCATTAGATATTTGGGGTCTGCTATACAACAGGCACCAGAGGGCATCTGCAATACACTAGGTCAGTGTTTCCCAAACTGTGCGCCGCGGCATCCTCTGGTACAGCAGCGCACAACCACGGGTGCCGTAGCTGGTAGTTCCGGTCCCAAATCAAATGATTTGGTAAATTAGCCTTGCCATGCACGATTTATCGACAAGGCGGCCCGGCAGTCCCAAGGGGGCCGGCAGCCACCATCAACTGATGTGGGACACGTCACGCCACAGGGGAGCAATGCCATTGGTAATCTCTATACAGAGCGTCTATTGGCTGCTAATCAGGAAGTGGGCAGGACAGCTGGAGCCGCGGTGTTAGTGTGATGGCTTACCTAGTACCTAGCAGCTTACGGCGCGGTTTCTCCCAGTATTGTATGAAGCCGTCAGTGGACCGGTGCACCAAGTACAACGTATTACACCCGCTCACATTGACGGCCCAGTCTGCCTCATCTCATTGCAGGTTATAGCGGTTGTGTAGTATCATACCCAGCACTGGTCACATGACAATGCCCGCAGACTAGCCTCAGCAGGAGGAGCCCCGAAGAGATGAGAAGATGTGGGCAGTGAGCCATGGCGGAAGGACATACGCAGGCATGCTTATGTCAACCCCTCCGCCTCCCCCCCCCCCCGAAGTTCTAAGAAACCGGGTGGCCCATGACGTGAATCACGCTGAATCGCATCATTTTGGCCCCTCCCCCTGCTTCACAATGACGGTAATCTCGGCATTATGTAGCAGGAGCGGGGCCAAAATGATGCAATCATGTGGCCACACCTCCCACAAATGCAGGGTAAGATGTCCTGACGCTCCCTCTATGCTGGCCACACCCCCCTGCTATGCCGATCTATCCCACGGGTGGGAAAAGTTACGGTGAGACAGTCACCGTTGGGTGAATAGTTGCCATGCCCGTCATTTTTTTTACTCTGCAGGGAGAGCTTTGGGGCTGCCCAGCATCTCTGTGAGTGCTGGACACGCCCCCTACAGTGACGTAAGAGTGGTCACGTCATAACCACGCCCCCTTTCCGGGTGACGGCCTGTGCAATAGTGCCCCTTTTCACAGCAGGCGCCCAGCCCCGCTCCGGCCCTGGCGTGAACACTAAATACGCTGCAAACACTTTTTAGGCAAATAAATAAATAAAAGATTATAATAATAATTGTAAGCATTTAGCTTAAGACAGCAGGGAAAAATACACGATCATTTTCAAGTGCAGATATTATTATGAAACCCTACGTGTAGAATCCTGCTGTTTTCTGTTTTGGAAAAATGGATTAACGGTGAAGCAAAAACCACGTACCAAGTACAGGGGCGTGAAAACTTTTTTGCCCCCTTTCCTAGTTTCTTTTATTTTTGCATATTTGTTACACTTAATTGTTTCAGATCTTCAAACAAAATTTAATATAAGACATAGACAACCTGAGCAAACACAAAATCCAGTTTTTAAATGATCATATCATTTATTGAAGAAACAAAATTATCCAATTGCTAGATCACCCATGTGAAAAATTAATTGCCCCCTAAACTTAGCAACTGGTTTTGCCAACTTTAGCAGCAACAGCTGCAACCAAACACGTTTGATAACAGGAGATCAGTCACTCAACCCAGGAATCCATCCCTGGCCCCTTTTACACCCAGGAGCAACCCGGGTTAACCCTGTAAAAACACGAGTTTTAGCTCTGGTGTAAAAGGCGTATGAGTCGACTTCACATTGCTGGAAAGGTTCTATTTAAGTGATGTTTAGATTCATCCGAACAGGGGCGTATCTACCACTTGGCCAGGATGGCACTCGCCCGGGGTGCCGGGCGAGGGTGTGTGTGTGTGTGCCACTCAGCGGTGCCACCCGCGGCCAGGGAGTAAAGTCAAGACGGGACTATCTAGGTCACTGGCGGCCATTTACTATAGCAGGCTGCGGGCTCCGGGTGTGCTGTACCAGCAGCGCTGATTCTATTTCCCATCCCATCCCCTCTCTGAGTGCTCCCCAACCACACTGCAGCCACTGTGTTCAAGTGCTGAGGAGGCACTGGCTAGATTACCTGCTAGGCCGCCTTCGGGTGAGTCACCCACTGCCTCCGTCACCACCAGCAGCAGGCCAAGTTACTTGCAGCCTGCGGTGCGGGCAGTATGATCTGGGACCGCACAGCAATACACTATTGCCCGTCTCACGGTTGCTGGCTCCCTTCTACACTGCGGATAAATGATCCGCCCATGTCCTTTATTCCCCAGCCCTTCCTTCAGTTCAGTGATCCCCACTGAACTGCACTTGAGGACGGGAGCGACTCGTGTACGGAGCCGGTATCTCCGCGTGACAGCTCCATGAGGGGGTTATCTGAACGTTATCTGCTATGACTACAGAAAAGTGATTATTATCAAGAAAGTCCTTGAGTGCCATCTTTTTCCACTTATGTATGTATATATATCCACTTCCAATATGTTTGTGTATGTATGTATATATATCTATATATATATACACAATAGATATTGTGATATAGTCGGGGTAGGGGGTCCCTCTCCTGGGGTAGATGGACACCTCCTTACACACAGAAGCCAGGAAACAGCACACCAGTGCAGGGTTTTCATGCAAGCTGGTCGGAACCAGTTTTATTGTGCAATATACACAACAAAATAACAAAACATAAAAATAAATCCTAGCCCATCTGGGCACTAACTAGACAGGGTATTCCCTCTCTACAAGTGGCAGGGCCTACTGCCTTACCACAAACACAGCACTTTCAAATATCACAGTGTCTCTGAACAAACCTCAGTGTCTGTTCTCCCCCAGGATATGTGAGACACTCAATCAAAACCTAACACAGCTTATCTGAGCCACTTCTAGGTGCAACTACTAATCAGCCTGCTCTCAGACTGAAAGGCCCAACACCTGGAATGGCCTGTGGATGGAGCCCTCCCTTCTCTTCTCACATCCACCCCCCTAAGACCCATTATCCGACTTTTACCAAAAAGCAGACACTGCTGGTTTGTTTGGCATAACAGACTTTTCCTGGGGTTTTAAAACACATATGATAGGAATCTGGGACACACATATATGCCATCCCAGACTTCTCCAGTGCTTCTACAATATATATATACTGTACTTCCTTGCTAATATGCAAATGCAGCAGGAGGTGTCTGACACCCCTTGCTGCATCTGCGATCCCATCACGACCGAGGACGGCACCGGCCAGCTGGGTAATCCTCAGCTTACGCAGGCTCGCCGGTATGGAAGGCTAGGAATCAGCAACCCTAAGGTTTCACAGGGATGTAGTCAGCATCCCGTCACACGGGGAGGGAGGGATAGGGTAGGGTGAGGGGGTGGGTTAGCATACCGAACAACAAGTGTCGGTATACTAGCCCTTTAGTGATGCCGGCGTAGGGATTCTGGCAGCTGGGATCCCAAGTGCCGGCATCCCATACCCAACCCGTTATCACATTCCCATGCCTTGCTCCTTCTATGTCCCATCACTTTGCTTTCTCTATACTTTTCCTCCTTCACTCACATAAATCTTTACTTCCTCCTCCACTCCTTTCTAACCATCCATTCTCCCCTTCCTCCACCTTAATCCCCTCCAGCCTTACCCATTTTTTAAGATACGTTCTGCAACTCTTAACTACGCCTCTCATCCACCTACAAAGCCACATACACCCATAGATATTTTTACTACATCCTCCTCCTACTAATCCTGACGCTTCTCCTTGTTGCCGGTTATCCTCCCACTTCCCTTTCCCCCATTCTTGTGCACTTTTTGGAATACAGGCTCTATCAGCAACAAACTTGTCTCCATTCACAATCTTTTAATCTCTCATTTCTTTGGCCACACGTATTTGATGACCACACCTATCCATGCCGCTTCAGCGGGCCCCCTCCATTGTATTTTCCTGTGGGCCCTTTGTGCCCCAGTCCGACTGGCTGGGGAGACGGAAGGGGGGCTAGCTTCGGAGACAGGAGGGGAATGGCTGGGGAGACAGGAGGGGTATGGCTGGGGAGACAGGAGGGGTATGGCTGGGGAGACAGGAGGGGAGTTGGCTGGGGAGACAGGAGGGGTATGGCTGGGGAGACAGGAGGGGTATGACTGGGGAGACAGGAGGGGAGTTGGCTGGGGAGACAGGATGGGTATGGCTGGGGAGACAGTAGGGGAGTTGGCTGGGGAGACAGAAGGGATGTTGCCTGATTAAACAGAAGGAGATGTTGGCTGATGAAACATGGGGGCTGGCTTGGAAGACAGAAGGGGGGCTGGCTGGGGAGACGTTATAAGTACAGAGTGTAATTCAGAAAATATGGGGGGTGCCAGTCCATTACTTTGCCAGGGGTGCCTGGAATCCTAGATACACCCCTGCATCTGAGCTGGCAGTGACCAAGTCTGATTATGTCTAATTTAATTCAGTCCAGTAATCAATTCAATTTGTTTCATTAGTTGGATGAGTAACTAAGGGGGCGCTAACTATTTCACACAGGGTCAGTTGGTGTTGAATAACTTTTTTCCCTTTAACAAATGAAATGATCATTAAATAAAATTTATTTTTTGGGTTTACTCGGGTTGTTTTTGTCTCCTATTCAATTTTGTTTGAAGATCTAAAACAATTATGTGTTACAAATATACAAAAATAGATGAGATCAGGAAGGGGGCAAAAACTTTTTCACGCCACTGTATTTCTTTGTGGTGTATAAAAAAAAAAATTACACCTTTGCTTTTACTTTACTTTCTTGCAAATTCAATTAAAAAAATCCTTAGAATTTTATTTGAGGAGGTACAAACAAATGAAGGATATCTCCTGAAAATAAAAAATTGCCAAAATAGGCTCAGCACAGGGGTGAGAAAACCCTCAGTGACGAAGGGGTTAACAACTAATACAGTTGCATTTGCCATGCAAAATGAAACAAGAACAAGAAATACAGACAAAATGAAAGTATTAATTACTGTAAGTTCAAATCAATACACACATCCATCACCTTGCCCTTTAAATGATCGACTAGAAATTACTGATATGGGCAGATTGCTAATACAGGTTGAGTCTCCCATATCCAAAATGCTTGGGGACCAGGGGTATTTTGGATAACGGAATATTCCGTATTTTGGAATATTTGCATATCATAATGAAATATCTTGGGAATGGGACCCCAATATACACACAGAATGCATTTATGTATTATATACACTTCATACACACAGCCTGCAGGTAATTTTATACAATATTTTCAATAATTTTGTGGCTCAAAGAAAGTTTGTGTACATACATGAAATTAATTTATGTATCATATACACCTTTTACACAGAGCCTGAAGTTAATTTTATACAATAGTTTTAATAATTTTGTGCCTTAAACAAAGTTTGTGTACATTGAACCATCAAAAAACAAAGGTTTCAATATCTCAGTTATGCTAAAAATATTCCGTATTTCGGAATATTCCGTAATTCGGAATATTTGGAAATGGGAGACTCAACCTGTATGACTGTAATAATGTGAATAGGAGGAAGCTCCAGCCCCTGTTTGTGCACTACAGAGTATTTATTTTTTACCCCCAGTCTTCACGGCACCAGGGGCAGCTGGCTCTTCTGCCTAACCTCCTCGAGGCCCTGAACCCAATTACTGCCGGGTGGATGCGATGCTCTCAGTTCTATCCAGCAGTGATGGGGTCAGTCACCTTATTTCTGCAATTCTTTCATCTGTGTCACAGTATTTGTCAGGAAGCACCATCGCTGCAGGGTTAATGATTAATCCCCCCTTATACCAGGGACTGGCTATGTACAATATGAGCATCGTAGTAACACAGGGCCTGATACAGACATATAGGCAGATCACACAGCCGCTGCGCCTTGGTACTCAGGGGCTGTGTGATAATATGCTAAATCTTGGGTAAATAGTTACCACCTTTAGGCTTCTGTGATCCGCTACTTGCGTGAACATCGACCATCTGAGTGACCTTTAGGTCGTTTAGGATGGTCATGAAATTCACGCACTCGGGGGCCAGCCAAGATGCGTTGGAAGACTCAGACCCTGGCCCTGACGCCCCTCCCTGCTGCCGCCCCTTCCCCGCCCCAAATGGTTGTACTGAGAACGTCGTTTGGGAGCTGCGCTTGCGTTGATCGGCAACCATCAGAGTTGTACGAAAACCATTGGGTTTGCATACTGTTCTGAATCATCCCCATATTCTAGTACAGGGGTTCCCAACCACGGTCCTTAAGGCACACTAACAGTCCAGGTTTTAAGGATAGCCATACTTGAGCACAAGCAACTTAATTAGTACCTCAGTTATTTTGATTAAACCATCTATGCTTTAGCATGGATGTCACCAAAACCAGGACTGTTAGTGTGCCTTGAGGACCGAGGTTGGGAATCACTGTTCTAGTACTTGATACTACGAAACCAGTTTTTTGCTTGTGGGAGGCTGAAGCCTCTTGTGGAGCAATACACGTGGGAAACAGAGAATGAATAAGGTTTCTGTCCTCCGCGAGTTTGCCTAAGGATACCAGCGTTACAGTGTGACAGGTGTAACGTCCCAGTTAAACTCCTCACCGGTCACTTAATTAATATCCCAGAGCTGTGTAATCTAGACCTTACCTGCTCTGTGTTTTACCAGCATCAGATGTATACACCCTCCATCTGCCCGTCCAGTACGATCCTGTATCATTCTACTGACATATACAGTACCCTTACAGCAACCTTTGCCCTACATGGTTGAGAAATTGACTAGTGTGTTTACTTTGCTGCAGTTTAATTATTATCTGCAGTATGCGACTCGGGACTAGAATAACCCACAGCGACACCTGCAAATATTCAGTATTCAGTGTAATAACTTGTTAGCCAATGCAGAACCTATGCAGGTAGCCAGATGTACAGGAGGGGGGGCAACTCTAGAATCAGAGGAGATCTGAGTCAGAAATGCCAACAGTCAGTATTTTGAAATGGACTTTAGTTCGACAACCAATATGTCAACATTCCATAAATGTCGACATGTCGATACTAACGAACATGCTGCCGGCATCTAACAAAACTCACCTATCCGATGACGTCCTCCTCCTCCTCGGTGGTGTCCTCTGCTCTGTTGCTGACAGCCTTCGGCTGCCAGCGATGGCCTCTTAAGTAATTCTCATGCGACTTCCGCCCGGTGGGGACTCGGCAATGCCTGGAGGGCTTTCCTGAAAAGGAAAGGCTGCTGCTGGGTCCCCATTGCCGGCAATGAGGAACGTGCTGCTAATGCCATCTATAGATACAGTGACAAACAGCGGTGAGCTGAGCTTTCTGTTGTTTGTTAAATACTTAACAGAGGACATTACCCGTTTTGCGAGTGCCTAAGGGGTTATGACTCGTTCTTCAATGGAGCCCTGGATGCCGCTTTATCTGCTATTAAGCAGATTCGGCTTCTGAATTGAGCTGCATACGGCAATATGCTCTCTGACGGGTGTTCTCCTCCTGGAATAGTATTAAACCCATCTGTGAGTCCAACTATTAGTATATAATACATGAACTGTGCACAAAGTATAGAATAAAAATACTCCATTGTCATCGTTCCCTAAGTGAATGCAGATAGTTACTGTTACGCATGATTTCGTTTTTTTTGTTTTAGATACGTTAATCGTGTATGTCAGGGGTTCCCAACCACGGTCATCAAGGCACACTAACAGTCCAGGTTTTAAGGATAACCATACTTAAGCACAGGTGACTTAATTAGTATCTCAGATATTTTGATTTAACCATCTGTGCTCAACCATAGATATCACTAAAACCAGGACTGTTAGTGTGCCTTGAGGACCGAGGTTGGGAAACACTGATGTATGTTGTATCTCTATTTATAGTCTTCTAACATTAGTCCTCTGTAACAGGCCTTTGTGGTAAACCCTTTCCCATAGTTCCCTGCTTTCCTACCTGGAGCCACGCATTATGGGACCACCGCTACTTCAGCTGGCTGAGGTCTCTGAGGGATAAACCCCTCATTCAGAAGTTCTGGACTGTGGTAGCTTGAAGAGAGCAGTCACTCTCTACATATTCCAGCCACTGCTCATTGCACATACCAAGGATTCCTTCTGCCTCTCAGGGCTCACGTGCCTGACACAGTTATAAGTGATAATGCCAGATAAAGGCTGCTGACAACCAACAGATATGTCAGTGTACAAGTATGTGCTTAGAGTGTGAATAAAATGTATGCTCCCTGCAATCTGCCAGCATTACTCACATGCAAGCGGCCATAACAGGGATAAGCAGCACTATTGGTAACCGGAAACTTTCCTGCCGCTAACAACTGGATCATACCCACCTAAAAATAATGACATATTTCCACAGGCAAAATCTGATTTGCAGGGAAGAAGGCGGCACGTGCTGTGCGATACAAATTTGTGTACACTGGGCCTGATTCAGACCCGGTCGCGAGCGCTGAGCGCTCGCAACCGGGTCGATGGTAGGCCAGTGTGCATGCGCACGACGGAGCCGGCTCCGTCGTGCGCATGCGCGAGACCCGGATAGCGACGGGCAATCCGTCGCTGTGGGCCTCGCAACAAAGGGGGCGTGCTGTCGATGTTGAGTGACAGCATGGCCCCTTTGGTGGGCGGGCCGGGGGCGTGGCTGCCCAGATGGATGCGTTCCCATGGGAACGCCTACCGTCTGGTGCCGGCCCCACTGACATCACTTGTTAGAGCTGAAATCTCTCTGGGGCTTGCGGCAACGAGACACTACCACAAGGGTCTCGTCGCAAGCCTGATGGTCGCGATGGTCTTGACCATCGCAACCATCATCATGGCCGCTCGCTATAGCTGTGGGTGGTCACCCACAGCTATGCGATCGGCCAGGAGGCCGCTCTAAAAAACCAGAGGCCTGTCAGAGCGTCCAGCTCTGAATCAGGGCCCCTGTCCTTTGTGCCAGAGTCTACTGCATACTTGCCTACTCTCCCGGGACTGTTGGGAGCCTCTTGAAAATCGGGTGCAGCTCCCGACACCCCGCAAGACTAGGTAAGTCCCCCGGAATAGCTGCCGGCTCCCCGCTAACCCCCGCGCCAGCCGCAAAAGTGGGCGGTGCGGGGGTGTGATGACGCAATTCAGCGCAAATCGCGTCATCGTAGCCCCGCCCCCTGCCTTATAATGCCAGTAATATTGGCATTACAAAGCGGGGGGCGGGGCCACTATGATGCGATCGTGTCGGCACGCCCCCGCTCCGCCTCTTTGACCCGCCCCCATCCTCCCTGCTGGACGGACCTGCCAGCTCCCTCCCGGATTCCCCTGCCGAGATGTCGGCAAGTATGGTCTACTGCATACATGCCTACTCTCCCGGAAGTTGCGGGTGGCTCATGATTTTTCGGCAAGCCCCCCCCAGCACCCTTGAAAGAGTACACAAATCTCCCACATCCCGCCTACAGTGCTTCCTAGTGATGTGGGCAGGATGGGGAGATTTTACGGGGAATTTACGGGTCTGTAGGGAGGGGGCGGGGTTAAATGATGGGAATTGCGGACCCGTGAATTGCCAGGTTTTCCCATAATGGGGGGCGGGGCCAATGACATCTACAGTCTAGCCCCACTCCCGAAGCTGACAGCAGCATCTCCTCTCTGGCCTATTCAGTGGCGTAACTAGGGCATTTGGAGGCCAGGGCTAATTAAAAAACGGAGCCCCCCCCCTCCCCAAGTGTGTGCGTGTGCCAGAAAAGTGGGTGTGGCCATACATCACAAGGGGCGTGGTCACTGAAAAATGGGGGCGTGTCAACATGACGCACAGTTTCTCGTCACTCTAGGAACATTCCTTTCCATTCCATATGCACCCTAATGCTGGCAGTAGTAGTGCCCCTCTTGCCAGGGCCGGCGCTTCCATTAGGCTCCTGTGGGGGCGCTGCTGGGTCTACCAACAACATAAATTTCTTAGTGAAACTGCGTGCGTACGCTATATTGCAATCCTTATTGAATCAGGCCCCTTGTACATCGTAGTATGGCAGTTACAAAAATGCACTCAGCATTGTATGGTGGTCACAAAAATGGTGTCAGTATTTGTTTGTTGTTTGACGGTAAAACAAAAATAGTTTCAGTAGTTTATGGCTCTCGGTATTGAATGACAGTTACAAAAGTGTTTTTTTTATAGTTATTTTTCTAATTTATGTTGGTAACAAATCTATATCTAATAATATTTCAAGAAGCCCAGTTTTCTGTGAGGATTGAGTGGAGGGTATTGGGGGGAGCAGGGGCGGTATTGTGCAGCTTTGCCTAGGGCACCTAGAAACCTTGCACCAGCCCTGCCTCTTGTAATGCCCATTGTTGTAGTGCCCCTTATGCAATGTTCCCAATAGCAGTACCCCTCTTGCAGTG